>JAEUCK010009275.1:0-17637 GCA_017311455.1 Otocyon megalotis megalotis | reverse complement strand
TAACCCTAACCTGTACCATAACCCTAAACCTAACCTAACCTCTACAGTAATCCTAACCCTAACCTTAAACCTAACCATAACCTGTAGCGTAATCCTATTCCTAAACCTAACCTTAACCCTAACCCTAACCTATACCGTAACACTCACCCTAAACCTAACTCTAATCCAAACCTGTACCGTTACACTAACCCTAACCCTAACCTGTACTGCAAACCTACCCTAACCGTAACCAAAACCTAATCCTAACCCTAAACTCTAACGCAAACCTAACCCTAAACATAACCCTAACTGAAAACTAACACTGACCCTAAACTGTACGATAACCCTAACCCTAAACCTAACCCTAATCCTAACCCTAACCTGTATGGTAACCCTAACCCTAAACCTAACCCTAAACCTAACAGGTACCATAACCCTAACCCTAACTCTAACCCTAAGCCTAAGATTAACCCTAACCTGTACCGTAACCCTCACAATAGCCCTAACCCTAACTCTAACACTAATCTGTATGGTAACCCTAAACCTAACCAACAAACTAACCTGTACCGCAACCCTAACCCTAACCCTAACCCCAACCCTAACCCTGACACAAACCTGTATGGTAACCCTAACCTACACCTAACCCTATCCCTAACGCTAACCCTAAACCTTACCCTAAACTTAACCCTAAACTGTACCGTAACCCAAACCTAACGCTAATCCTAAACCTAATCATTACCTGTACCGTAACCATACCCCTATCCGTAACCCTAACCTGTACCATAACCCTAACACTAACCCTAACCCTAACCCTAATTTGTACCGTAACTCTAACCCTAAACCTAACACTAACCCTACCCATAACCCTAACCCACAACTGTACCACAACCCTAATCGTAACCCAACCCTAACCCTACCCCTAACCGTAAACCTTACCTGTACCGTAACACTAACCCTAACTTTGAACCTAACCAGTACCGTAACCCTAACCCTAACACTAACCCAAACCCTAACCTGTTACGTAACTCTAAACCTAACCCTAACCCTAATTCTAACCCTAACCTTAACCCTAACCCTAAACCTAAACCTAACCTCTAACGTATCCCTAACCCTAACCCTAAATTTAACCCTAACTGTACTGTAACCCTAACCCTAACGCTAAACCTAACCCTTACCCTTACCTGCACAGTAACCCTACCCCTAACCCTAACCTTACCAGTACTATAACCCTAACCCTAACCCTAAACCTAACCCGAACCCTAACCCTAACCTGTACTGTAACCCTAAAGGTAATCCTAATCTGTACCCGAACCTTAACCCTAACCCTAACCTGTATGGCACCGTAACCCTAACTCTAACACTAATCCTAACCCTAAACTGTACCGTAACACTAAACCTAACCATAACACTACCCCTAACCCTAAAGCTAACCTGTACCTTAACGTAACCTTAACCCAAACCCTAACCCTAACACTAACCTGTATAATAACCCTAAACCTAATCCTAACCCTAAGCTGTTCCGCAACCCTAAGCCTAACCCTACCCCTAACCTCTCCGGTAACCCTAACCGTAAACCTAACCCTAACCTGTACCGTAAACCTAACACTAACCCTAAACCTATCTCTAACACTTACCCTAACCCTAACCCTAACCCTAACCTGTACCGTATCCCTAACCCTAACCCTAACCCTAACACTAACCTTAACCATAACCCTAAACGTAACGCTAACCTGTAAAGTAACCCTAACGGTAACCCTAAACCAAACCCTAACCCTAACCCTAACCACTACCGAAACCCTAATCATAACCCTAAATTTAACCCTAAACTGTACCGTAACCCTAAACCTAACGCTAAACCTAACCCTAACCCTTACCTGCACCAAAACCCTATCCCTAACCCTAACCCTAACCCGGACCCTAAACCTAACCTGTACCATAACCCTAACCCTAACACTAAGCCGTACCATAACCCTAACCCTAACACTAACCCTAACTCTAAACCTAACCTGTACCGTGACCCACAAATAACCCTAACCCTAACCTGTACCGTAACCCTAACCCTAACCCTAACCCTAAAGCTAACCCTAATCTGTACCTTAAACCTAACCCTAACCCTAACCGTAAACCTAGCCCTAACCCTAACCTGTACCGTACCCTAAACCGAACCTTAACCCTAACGCTAACCTACACCGTAACACTAACCCTACGCCTAACCATAACCCTAAACTGTACCGTAACCCTAACCCTAACACTATCTCTAACCGTAACCTGTAACATAATCCTAACCCTAACCCTAAACTGTACCGTAACCCTAACCCTAAGCCCAAACCTAACCATAACCTGTACCATACCGTAACCCTAACCCTAACCCTAAACCTAACATGTACCATAACCCTAACCCTAATGCTAACCTGTACCGTAACCTTAACCCTATCCCTCACCTGTACCACAACACTAACCTGAACACTAACCCTAACCCTAACCCTAACCTGTACGGGAACCCTAAACCTAAACCTAACCCTAGCTATACTGCAACCCTATACCTAACCCTAACCCTAATGCTAACCCTAACGTGTTTGGTAACCCTAACCCTAAACCTAACCCTAATCTGTACCGTAAACCTAACCCTAACCCTAACCCTAAAACTAACCCTAACCCTACGCTGTATGGTAATCCTAACCCTAACCCTAACCCTAACCCTAACCCTAACGCTATCCCTAACCCTAACACTAACCCTAACCCTAACCCTAACCTGTATCGTAACCTAACCCTAACTCTAACCCTAAACTTAACCCTAACCCTAAACCTAACATTACCTGTAAAGTAACCCTAACTGTAACCCTAAACCCAACCCTAACCCTAACCACTAACGTATCCCTAACCCTAACCCTAAATTTAACCCTAACTCTACCGTAACCCTAACCCTAATGCTAAACCTAACCCTAACCCTTACCTGCACCGTAACCCTACCCCTAACCCTAACCCTACCAGTACTGTAAACCTACCCCTAACTCTAAACTTAACCCGAACCCTAACCCTAAACTGTACCGTAACCCTAACCATAACCTAATCTGTACCTGAACCCTAAACCTAACCCTAACCTGTATGGCAAACCTAACCCTAACTCTAACACTACCCCTAACCCTAACCTGTACCGTAACACTAAACCTAACCCTAACACTACCCCTAACCCTAAAGCTAACCTGTACCTTAACGTAACCTTAACCCAAACCCTAACCCTAACACTAACCTGTATGGTAACCCTAAACCTAATCCTAACCCTAACCTGTACCGAAACACTAAGCCTTACCCTACCCCTAACCTCTCCGGTAACCCTAACCCTAATCCTAACCCTAACCCTAACCCGTACTGTAAACCTAACACTAACCCTAACCCTAACCTGTACCATAATCCTTAACCTAACCCTATCTGATGCTAACCTGTACCATAACCCTAACCCGAATCCTAACCCTAACCTGTACCGCAACACTAACCCTAAACCTAACCCTAACCTGTATGGTAACCCTAACCCTATCCCTAACCAGTACCTCAAACCTAACCGTAAACCAAAGCCTAACCGTAACCCTGACCTTTAACTGTACGTAACCCTAATACTTACCCTGACCCTAACCTTAACCCTAACACTAACCTATACCGTAACCCTAACACTAACCCTCAGCCTAACTAGTATCGAAACCCTAACACTAGCCTTAAACCTAACCATACCATGTACAGCAACCCTAATCCTAACCCTAACCTGTACCGTAAACCTATCCCTAAACCTAACCCTAACCCTAACCCTAACCTGTACCGTAAACCTAACCCTAACGCTAACCTATACCTTAACCCTAACCCTAAACCTAACTGTAACCCTAACTTGTTCCGTAACCCTAGCGCTAACCCTAACCCTAACCTGTATTGCAACCCTCACCCTAACCCTAACACTAACCCTAACCTGTACGGTAACCCTAACCATAACCGTAACCCTAAGCTGTAACGCATCCCTAACCCTATACCTAACCCTAACCCTAAACATAACCCTAACCCTGAACCTAACCTGTACGGTAACCCTAAATCTAAACCTAACCCTAACCCTAAACCTAACCTGTTCCGTAACCCTAACCCTACCCCTAACCTAACCCTGACCTGTACCGTAAACCTAAACCTAACAACCCAACCCTAACCCTAACCCTAAACCTTACCTGTACCGTAACCCTAAACTGAACCTTACCGTAACCCTAACTTGTACCGTAACCCTAACCCTAACTCTAACCCTAACCTGTAACGTAACCTTAACCCTAACCCTAACACTAACCTCTACCGTAACACTAACCCTAACCCTAAACCTAACCATAAACTGTACCGTAACCGTAACCCTAAGCCTAACACTAAACCTAACCCTAATCTGTACCGTAGCACTAACCCTGCCCTTAACCTATACCTTACCCTAACCCTAAACCTAACCAGTACCGTAACCCTAAACCTGACCCTAAACCTAACTCTAACCGTAACCTTGACGGTAAACCTAATACTAATCTAACCCTATCCCTATCCCTAAACTTATCCCTAACCCTAACCCTAACCCTAACCTGTACCATAACCCTAAACCTAACCTTAAACCTAACCCTAACCTGTACCGTTACCCTAACCCTAACCCTAACCCTAACCCTAACCCAAACCCTAACCTGTACCGTAACCCTAATCCTAACCCTAACCTATACCGAAACCCTAACCGTAATCCTAAACCTAACCTGTACCGTAACCCTAAACCTATCCCTACACCTAACCTAACCTATACCATAACCCTAACCCTAACCCTGACCCTAACCTGTACCATAACCGTAACCCTAACCCTAACCATACCCGTAACCCTAACACACACCTGTACGGCAACCCTAACCCTAACCCTACCCTAATCGTAACTCTTACCTGTACCATGACACTAACCCTAACACTAAACAGAACCTTTACCGTAACCCTAACTCTAACCCTAACACTAACCTGTACCATAACCCGAACGCTAACCGAACCCTAAGTTCTACAGAAACCCTAACCGTCACCCTAAACTGTAACGTAACCCTAACCATAACCCTAACCCTAAACTGTATCATAACCCTAACACTAACCCTAAACCTAAACCTAACCATAACCTGCACCGTAACCGTAACCCTAAACCTAACACTAAGCCTAACCCTAACCTGTACGTTAACACTATCCCTGCCCTTAATTTATCCCTTACCCTAACCCTATACCTAACCTGTACCGTAACCCTAAACCTGACCCTAAACCTAACCATAACCCTCACCTGGACTGTAAACCTAACACTAAACCTAACCCTATCCCTATCCCTAAACTTAACCCTAACCCTAACCTGTACCGTAACCCTAACCCTAACCTGTTCCGTAACCCTAACCCTAACCCTAACCCTAACCTGTACCGTAACCCTAACCCTAAACCTAACCCTAACCTGTACCAAAACCCTAACCCTCAGCCTAAACCAAAACTGTACCGTAACACTAACCCTATCCCTACACCTAACCCTTACCTAAACCATAAACCTAACCCTAACCCTCACCCTAGCCAGTACCATAACCGTAACCCTAATCCTAACCCTACCCGTAACCCTAACACACACCTGTACGGCAACCTTCACCCTAACCCTAACCCTAATCTTAACCCTTACCTGTACTGTAACACTAACCCTAACACTAAACTTAACCTGTACCGTAACCCTAACCCTAACCCTAACACTAACCCTAACACTAAAACTAACCTGTCCCATAAATCGAACCCAAACCCGAACCCTAACTTGTACCGAAACCCTAACCCTAACCCTAAACTGTAACGTAACCTTAACCCTAACCCTAACCCTAACACTAAACTGTACCGTAACCCTAACAGTAACCCTAACGCTAACCTGTACTGTAAACTTAACCCTAACCCTAACATTAACCTATACCGTAACCCTAACCCTAAACCTGACTTGTATCGTAACCCTAACCCTAACCCTACCCTGTACCGTATCCCTAACCCTGACCCTAGCCTAACCTGTACCGTAACCCTAACCCAAAGCCTCACCCTAATGCTAACCTTTACCGTAAACCTAACCATAAACCTAACCGTAACCCTAACTTGTTCCGTAATCCTATCCCTAACCCTAAACATAACCCTAACCCTAACCTGTACCATAACCCTAAACCTAACCTAACCTCTACAGTAATCCTAACCCTAACCTTAAACCTAACCATAACCTGTAGCGTAATCCTATTCCTAAACCTAACCTTAACCCTAACCCTAACCTATACCGTAACACTCACCCTAAACCTAACTCTAATCCAAACCTGTACCGTTACACTAACCCTAACCCTAACCTGTACCGCAAACCTACCCTAACCGTAACCAAAACCTAATCCTAACCCTAAACTCTAACGCAAACCTAACCCTAAACATAACCCTAACTGAAAACTAACACTGACCCTAAACTGTACGATAACCCTAACCCTAAACCTAACCCTAATCCTAACCCTAACCTGTATGGTAACCCTAACCCTAAACCTAACCCTAAACCTAACAGGTACCATAACCCTAACCCTAACTCTAACCCTAAGCCTAAGATTAACCCTAACCTGTACCGTAACCCTCACAATAGCCCTAACCCTAACTCTAACACTAATCTGTATGGTAACCCTAAACCTAACCAACAAACTAACCTGTACCGCAACCCTAACCCTAACCCTAACCCCAACCCTAACCCTGACACAAACCTGTATGGTAACCCTAACCTACACCTAACCCTATCCCTAACGCTAACCTTAAACCTTACCCTAAACTTAACCCTAAACTGTACCGTAACCCAAACCTAACGCTAATCCTAAACCTAATCATTACCTGTACCGTAACCATACCCCTATCCGTAACCCTAACCTGTACCATAACCCTAACACTAACCCTAACCCTAACCCTAATTTGTACCGTAACTCTAACCCTAAACCTAACACTAACCCTACCCGTAACCCTAACCCACAACTGTACCACAACCCTAATCGTAACCCAACCCTAACCCTACCCCTAACCGTAAACCTTACCTGTACCGTAACACTAACCCTAACTTTGAACCTAACCAGTACCGTAACCCTAACCCTAACACTAACCCAAACCCTACCTGTTACGTAACTCTAAACCTAACCCTAACCCTAATTCTAACCCTAACCTTAACCCTAACCCTAAACCTAAACCTAACCTCTAACGTATCCCTAACCCTAACCCTAAATTTAACCCTAACTGTACTGTAACCCTAACCCTAATGCTAAACCTAACCCTAACCCTTACCTGCACAGTAACCCTACCCCTAACCCTAACCTTACCAGTACTATAACCCTAACCCTAACCCTAAACCTAACCCGAACCCTACCCCTAACCTGTACCGTAACCCTCACAATAGCCCTAACCCTAACTCTAACACTAATCTGTATGGTAACCCTAAACCTAACCAACAAACTAACCTGTACCGCAACCCTAACCCTAACCCTAACCCCAACCCTAACCCTGACACAAACCTGTATGGTAACCCTAACCTACACCTAACCCTATCCCTAACGCTAACCCTAAACCTTACCCTAAACTTAACCCTAAACTGTACCGTAACCCATACCTAACGCTAATCCTAAACCTAATCATTACCTGTACCGTAACCATACCCCTATCCGTAACCCTAACCTGTACCATAACCCTAACACTAACCCTAACCCTAACCCTAATTTGTACCGTAACTCTAACCCTAAACCTAACACTAACCCTACCCGTAACCCTTACCCACAACTGTACCACAACCCTAATCGTAACCCAACCCTAACCCTACCCCTAACCGTAAACCTTACCTGTACCGTAACACTAACCCTAACTTTGAACCTAACCAGTACCGTAACCCTAACCCTAACACTAACCCAAACCCTAACCTGTTACGTAACTCTAAACCTAACCCTAACCCTAATTCTAACCCTAACCTTAACCCTAACCCTAAACCTAAACCTAACCTCTAACGTATCCCTAACCCTAACCCTAAATTTAACCCTAACTGTACTGTAACCCTAACCCTAACGCTAAACCTAACCCTAACCCTTACCTGCACAGTAACCCTACCCCTAACCCTAACCTTACCAGTACTATAACCCTAACCCTAACCCTAAACCTAACCCGAACCCTAACCCTAACCTGTACTGTAACCCTAAAGGTAATCCTAATCTGTACCCGAACCTTAACCCTAACCCTAACCTGTATGGCACCGTAACCCTAACTCTAACACTAATCCTAACCCTAAACTGTACCGTAACACTAAACCTAACCATAACACTACCCCTAACCCTAAAGCTAACCTGTACCTTAACGTAACCTTAACCCAAACCCTAACCCTAACACTAACCTGTATAATAACCCTAAACCTAATCCTAACCCTAAGCTGTTCCGCAACCCTAAGCCTAACCCTACCCCTAACCTCTCCGGTAACCCTAACCGTAAACCTAACCCTAACCTGTACCGTAAACCTAACACTAACCCTAAACCTATCTCTAACCCTTACCCTAACCCTAACCCTAACCCTAACCTGTACCGTATCCCTAACCCTAACCCTAACCCTAACCCTAACCCTAACCTTAACCATAACCCTAAACGTAACGCTAACCTGTAAAGTAACCCTAACGGTAACCCTAAACCAAACCCTAACCCTAACCCTAACCACTACCGAAACCCTAATCATAACCCTAAATTTAACCCTAAACTGTACCGTAACCCTAAACCTAACGCTAAACCTAACCCTAACCCTTACCTGCACCAAAACCCTATCCCTAACCCTAACCCTAACCCGGACCCTAAACCTAACCTGTACCATAACCCTAACCCTAACACTAACCCGTACCATAACCCTAACCCTAACACTAACCCTAACTCTAAACCTAACCTGTACCGTGACCCACAAATAACCCTAACCCTAACCTGTACCGTAACCCTAACCCTAACCCTAACCCTAAAGCTAACCCTAATCTGTACCTTAAACCTAACCCTAACCCTAACCGTAAACCTAGCCCTAACCCTAACCTGTACCGTACCCTAAACCGAACCTTAACCCTAACGCTAACCTACACCGTAACACTAACCCTACGCCTAACCATAACCCTAAACTGTACCGTAACCCTAACCCTAACACTATCTCTAACCGTAACCTGTAACATAACCCTAACCCTAACCCTAAACTGTACCGGAACCCTAACCCTAAGCCCAAACCTAACCATAACCTGTACCATACCGTAACCCTAACCCTAACACTAACCCTAACCCTAACCCTAACCCTAAACCTAACATGTACCATAACCCTAAGCCTAATGCTAACCTGTACCGTAACCTTAACCCTATCCCTAACCTGTACCACAACACTAACCTGAACACTAACCCTAACCCTAACCCTAACCTGTACGGGAACCCTAAACCTAAACCTAACCCTAGCTATACTGCAACCCTATACCTAACCCTAACCCTAATGCTAACCCTAACGTGTTTGGTAACCCTAACCCTAAACCTAACCCTAATCTGTACCGTAAACCTAACCCTAACCCTAACCCTAAAACTAACCCTAACCCTACGCTGTATGGTAATCCTAACCCTAACCCTAACCCTAACCCTAACGCTATCCCTAACCCTAACCCTAACCCTAACCCTAACCCTAACCTGTATCGTAACCTAACCCTAACTCTAACCCTAAACTTAACCCTAACCCTAAACCTAACATTACCTGTAAAGTAACCCTAACTGTAACCCTAAACCCAACCCTAACCCTAACCACTAACGTATCCCTAACCCTAACCCTAAATTTAACCCTAACTCTACCGTAACCCTAACCCTAATGCTAAACCTAACCCTAACCCTTACCTGCACCGTAACCCTACCCCTAACCCTAACCCTACCAGTACTGTAAACCTACCCCTAACTCTAAACTTAACCCGAACCCTAACCCTAAACTGTACCGTAACCCTAACCATAACCTAATCTGTACCTGAACCCTAAACCTAACCCTAACCTGTATGGCAAACCTAACCCTAACTCTAAAACTACCCCTAACCCTAACCTGTACCGTAACACTAAACCTAACCCTAACACTACCCCTAACCCTAAAGCTAACCTGTACCTTAACGTAACCTTAACCCAAACCCTAACCCTAACACTAACCTGTATGGTAACCCTAAACCTAATCCTAACCCTAACCTGTACCGAAACACTAAGCCTTACCCTACCCCTAACCTCTCCGGTAACCCTAACCCTAATCCTAACCCTAACACTAACCCGTACCGTAAACCTAACACTAACCCTAAAGTTATCTCTAACCCTTACCCTAACCCTAACCCAAACCGTAACCTGTACCGTAAACCTAACCCTAACCCTAACCTTAACCCTAACCGTAAACCTAACCCTAACCTGTAGAGTAATCCTAACCATAACCCTAAACCCAACCCTAACCGTAACCCTAACCACTCCCGAAACCCTAATCATAACACTAAATTTAACCCTAAAATGTACCTTAACCCTAACCCTAACCCTAAACCTAACTCTAACCCTTACCTGCACCGTAACCCTTCCCCTACCATAACCCTAACCTGTACGGTAACCCTAACCCTAACCCTAACCCGGAACCTAACCCTAACCTATACCGTAACCCTAACCCTAAACCTAACCTTAACCCTAACTTGTACCGTAACCCAAAACCTAAGCCTAACCCTAAACTTAAACCTAACCTGTACCGTAACCCTAACCCTAACTGTAACCCTAACCTGTACCGTTTCCTGACCCTAACCCTACCCTCACCGTAATCTAACTTGTACCGTAAGCCTAAACATAACCCTAACACTAATGCTAACCTATATCGTAACCGTAACCCTAAACTTAACCCTAAACCTAACCCTAACCTGTACCGTAAACCGAATCCTAAACCTAACCCTAACCCTAACCTGTACTGTAACCCTAACCCTAACACTAACCCTAACCTGTTCCGTAACCCTAACCCTACTTTAACCTTAACTCCAAACCTAACCTGTACCCTAACCCTAACCCTAAACACTATGACAAACCTAACCCTAACCCTAACCCTAACACAAACCTTCCCTAACCTGTACCGTAACACTAACCCTAACCCTAACCCTAACCCTAAGCAACCCTAACCCTAAACCTAACCTGTACCGTAACCCTAACCCTAACCCTAACCTAACTTGTACCGTAACCCTAACCCTAAACCTAACCCTAACCCTAACCTGTACCGTAACCCTAAACCTAACACTAACCCTAAACCTAACGCTAACCTATACCGTAACCCTAACCCTAAACCTAACCGTAACCCTAACTTGTACCGTAACCCTAATCCTAACCCTAACACTAACACTAACCTGTACCGTAGCCCTAACCATAACTCTAAACTCTATGGCAAACCTAAACCTAACACTAACACTAAACCTAACTCTAACCCTAACCCTAACCTGTACCGCAACCCTAACCCTAACCATAACCTAACCCTGACCCTATGCTTTATGGTAATCCTAACACTAACCCTAACACAAACCCTAACCCTAACCCTAACCCTAAAGTGTACGGTAACCCTAACCCTAAACCTAACCCTAAACCTAACCAGTACCGTAACCCTAACCTTAACCCTAACCCTATCCTGTACAGTAACCCTAACCTAACCCTCAACCTAACCCTAACCTGTACCGTAACCCTGACCCTAACCCTATGTAACCCTAACCTGTACTGTAACCCTAAACCTAACCCTAAGCCTGATGCTAACCGATACCGTAACCCTAACCCTAAACCTAACCGTAACCCTAACTTGTACCGTAACCCAAAACCTAACCCTAACTCTAAACTTAAACCTAACCTGTACCGTAACCCTAACCCTAACTGTAACCCTACCTGTACCGTATCTTGGCCCTAACCCTAACCCTAACCGTAATCTAACCTGTACTGTAACCCTAAACGTAACCCTAACACTAATGCTAACCTATTTCGTAACCATAACCCTAAACCTAACCTTAAACCTAACCCTAACCTGTACCATAACTGAACCCTAAACCAAACCCTAAACCTAACCCTAAGCCTTACATGTACCGGACCCTAAACCTAACCCTAAACCAAACGCTAACCTACACTGTAACCCTAACCCTAACCCTAAAAGTAAACCTAACTTGTACCGTAATTCTAACCCTAACCCTAACCTGTTACGTAACCCTAACACTAACCCTAACACTAATCTGCACCGTAACCCTAAACCTAACCCTAACCGTAACGCTAACCTATACCGTAACCCTCACCCTAAACCTAACCGTAACCCTAACTTGTACCATAACCCTTACTCTAACCCTAAACCAAATCTTAAACCTAACCTGTACCGTAACCCTAACCCTAACAGTAACCCTAACGTGTACCGTAAGCCTACACCTAACCCTAACCCTAAACTGCACCGTACCCTAACCCTAACTCTAACAGTAACCTGTACCGTAACCCTAACCCTAAAACTAACCCACCCCTAACCCTAACTTTTATCGTAAACCTAACCCTAAACCTCACACTAACCCTACACTGTACCGTAACCCTAACGCTAACCCTACCCTAGCTCTAAACCTAACCTGTAACAAACCCTAACCATAAATCTAAACTCTATGGGAAACCTAACCCTAAACCTAACACTAACCCTAACCCTACCATAAACCTAAACTGTAGCGCAACCCTAAACCTAACCCAAACCCTAACCTGTACGGTAACCCTAACACTAAACGTAACCCTAAACCTAAACTCTACCGTAAACCTAACCCTAAACCTAAACCTAACCCTACCTGTACCGTAACCCTAACACTAACCCTAACCCTAACCATAACCCTAACCTGTACCGTAACCCTAAAACTAACCCTAACCCTAACCCTAACGGTAACCTTTATCGTAACCCTCACCCTAAACCTAACCGTAACCCTAACTTGTACCGTACCCTAACCCTAAACCTATACCTAAACATAACCCTAACCTGTACCGTAACCCTAAACCAAAACCTAACCCATTCCCTAAACTGTATCGTAACCCTAACCCTAAAACTTACCCTAACCTGTACCGTAACACTGACCCTAAACCTATCCCTAAACTGTAACGAAACCCTAACGCTAAACCTAATGTTAACCTGTACCATAACCCTACCACTAACCCTAAACCTAACCTGTACTGTAATCCTAACCCTAACGCTAACCCTAAACCTAACACTAACCTGTACTTTAACCCTAACCCTAACACTAACCCTCACCCAAACTTGTTCGAATCCCCAGCCCTACTCTAACCCATACGCTACCCTGTACCATACCCTAAACCTAACCCTAACCTGTACCTTAACCCTAACCCTAACCCTAACCCTAACCCTAAATCTAACGCTTTCGTATACCTTAACACTAACCCTAAACCTAACCGTAACCCTAACTTGCTCCGTAACCATAACCCTAAATCTAACCCTAACCCTACCTGTACTGTAACGCTAACCCTAACCCTAACCCTAAAGTCTACCTTAAGCCTTACCCTAACCCTAATCATAACCTGTACCTTAACCCTAACCCTAAACCTAACACTAACTCTATCCTGTACCGCAACCCTAACCCTAACCCTAACCCTAACATTAACCCTAACCTGTACGGTAACCCTAAACATAACCCTAACACTAAGCTGTACCACATCACTAACCCTAACCCTAACCCTAACCCTAACCCTAACCCTGACCCTAACCTGTACTGTAACCCTAAATCTAACCCTAACCCTAACACTAACCCTAACCTGTATCGTAACCCTAACGCTAACCCTAACCCTATACCTACCGGTATTGTAACCTTAACCCTAAGCCTATACCTACCTGTACCGTAACCCTAAACCTACCCCTAAACCTAACCCTAACCTGTACCGTTACTCTAAACCTAACCCTAACCCTAACCCTAACCCTAACCCAAACCCAAACCTGTACCGTAACCCTAATCCTAACCCTAACCTATACCGAAACCCTAACCGTAATCCTAAACCTAACCTGTACCGTAACCCTAAACCTATCCCTACACCTAACCTAACCTATACCATAACCCTAACCCTAACCCTGACCCTAACCTGTACCATAACCGTAACCCTAACCCTAACTCTAACCCTAACCTGTAACGTAACCTTAACCCTAACCCTAACACTAACCTCTACCGTAACACTAACCCTAACCCTAAACCTAACCATAAACTGTACCATAACCGTAACCCTAAGCCTAACACTAAAACTAACCCTAATCTGTACCGTAGCACTAACCCTGCCCTTAACCTATACCTTACCCTAACCCTAAACCTAACCAGTACCGTAACCCTAAACCTGACCCTAAACCTAACTCTAACCGTAACCTTGACGGTAAACCTAATACTAATCTAACCCTATCCCTATCCCTAAACTTATCCCTAACCCTAACCCTAACCCTAACCTGTACCATAACCCTAAACCTAACCTTAAACCTAACCCTAACCTGTACCGTTACCCTAACCCTAACCCTAACCCTAACCCTAACCCAAACCCTAACCTGTACCGTAACCCTAATCCTAACCCTAACCTATACCGAAACCCTAACCGCAATCCTAAACCTAACCTGTACCGTAACCCTAAACCTATCCCTACACCTAACCTAACCTATACCATAACCCTAACCCTAACCCTGACCCTAACCTGTACCATAACCGTAACCCTAACCCTAACCATACCCGTAACCCTAACACACACCTGTACGGCAACCCTAACCCTAACCCTACCCTAATCGTAACTCTTACCTGTACCATGACACTAACCCTAACACTAAACAGAACCTTTACCGTAACCCTAACTCTAACCCTAACACTAACCTGTACCATAACCCGAACGCTAACCGAACCCTAAGTTCTACAGAAACCCTAACCGTCACCCTAAACTGTAACGTAACCCTAACCATAACCCTAACCCTAAACTGTATCATAACCCTAACACTAACCCTAAACCTAAACCTAACCATAACCTGCACCGTAACCGTAACCCTAAACCTAACACTAAGCCTAACCCTAACCTGTACGTTAACACTATCCCTGCCCTTAATTTATCCCTTACCCTAACCCTATACCTAACCTGTACCGTAACCCTAAACCTGACCCTAAACCTAACCATAACCCTCACCTGGACTGTAAACCTAACACTAAACCTAACCCTATCCCTATCCCTAAACTTAACCCTAACCCTAACCTGTACCGTAACCCTAACCCTAACCTGTTCCGTAACCCTAACCCTAACCCTAACCCTAACCTGTACCGTAACCCTAACCCTAAACCTAACCCTAACCTGTACCAAAACCCTAACCCTCAGCCTAAACCAAAACTGTACCGTAACACTAACCCTATCCCTACACCTAACCCTTACCTAAACCATAAACCTAACCCTAACCCTCACCCTAGCCAGTACCATAACCGTAACCCTAATCCTAACCCTACCCGTAACCCTAACACACACCTGTACGGCAACCTTCACCCTAACCCTAACCCTAATCTAAACCCTTACCTGTACTGTAACACTAACCCTAACACTAAACTTAACCTGTACCGTAACCCTAACCCTAACCCTAACACTAACCCTAACACTAAAACTAACCTGTCCCATAAATCGAACCCAAACCCGAACCCTAACTTGTACCGAAACCCTAACCCTAACCCTAAACTGTAACGTAACCTTAACCCTAACCCTAACCCTAACACTAAACTGTACCGTAACCCTAACAGTAACCCTAACGCTAACCTGTACTGTAAACTTAACCCTAACCCTAACATTAACCTATACCGTAACCCTAACCCTAAACCTGACTTGTATCGTAACCCTAACCCTAACCCTACCCTGTACCGTATCCCTAACCCTGACCCTAGCCTAACCTGTACCGTAACCCTAACCCAAAGCCTCACCCTAATGCTAACCTTTACCGTAAACCTAACCATAAACCTAACCGTAACCCTAACTTGTTCCGTAATCCTATCCCTAACCCTTAACATAACCCTAACCCTAACCTGTACCATAACCCTAAACCTAACCTAACCTCTACAGTAATCCTAACCCTAACCTTAAACCTAACCATAACCTGTAGCGTAATCCTATTCCTAAACCTAACCTTAACCCTAACCCTAACCTATACCGTAACACTCACCCTAAACCTAACTCTAATCCAAACCTGTACCGTTACACTAACCCTAACCCTAACCTGTACCGCAAACCTACCCTAACCGTAACCAAAACCTAATCCTAACCCTAAACTCTAACGCAAACCTAACCCTAAACATAACCCTAACTGAAAACTAACACTGACCCTAAACTGTACGATAACCCTAACCCTAAACCTAACCCTAATCCTAACCCTAACCTGTATGGTAACCCTAACCCTAAACCTAACCCTAAACCTAACAGGTACCATAACCCTAACCCTAACTCTAACCCTAAGCCTAAGATTAACCCTAACCTGTACCGTAACCCTCACAATAGCCCTAACCCTAACTCTAACACTAATCTGTATGGTAACCCTAAACCTAACCAACAAACTAACCTGTACCGCAACCCTAACCCTAACCCTAACCCCAACCCTAACCCTGACACAAACCTGTATGGTAACCCTAACCTACACCTAACCCTATCCCTAACGCTAACCCTAAACCTTACCCTAAACTTAACCCTAAACTGTACCGTAACCCAAACCTAACGCTAATCCTAAACCTAATCATTACCTGTACCGTAACCATACACCTATCATAACCCTAACCTGTACCATAACCCTAACACTAACCCTAACCCTAACCCTAATTTGTACCGTAACTCTAACCCTAAACCTAACACTAACCCTACCCGTAACCCTAACCCACAACTGTACCACAACCCTAATCGTAACCCAACCCTAACCCTACCCCTAACCGTAAACCTTACCTGTACCGTAACACTAACCCTAACTTTGAACCTAACCAGTACCGTAACCCTAACCCTAACACTAACCCAAACCCTAACCTGTTACGTAACTCTAAACCTAACCCTAACCCTAATTCTAACCCTAACCTTAACCCTAACCCTAAACCTAAACCTAACCTCTAACGTATCCCTAACCCCAACCCTAAATTTAACCCTAACTGTACTGTAACCCTAACCCTAACGCTAAACCTAACCCTAACCCTTACCTGCACAGTAACCCTACCCCTAACCCTAACCTTACCAGTACTATAACCCTAACCCTAACCCTAAACCTAACCCGAACCCTAACCCTAACCTGTACTGTAACCCTAAAGGTAATCCTAATCTGTACCCGAACCTTAACCCTAACCCTAACCTGTATGGCACCGTAACCCTAACTCTAACACTAATCCTAACCCTAAACTGTACCGTAACACTAAACCTAACCATAACACTACCCCTAACCCTAAAGCAAACCTGTACCTTAACGTAAGCTTAACCCAAACCCTAACCCTAACACTAACCTGTATGGTAACCCTAAACCTAATCCTAACCCTAAGCTGTTCCGCAACCCTAAGCCTAACCCTACCCCTAACCTATCCGGTAACCCTAACCCTAACCCTAACCCTAACC
>JAEUCK010009274.1:0-19330 GCA_017311455.1 Otocyon megalotis megalotis | reverse complement strand
CACTAACCGTAACACTAACCTGTACCATAAGCCTAAACCTAACACTTACCCTAAACCTAACTTGTATCGAACCCTAACCCTAAACCAAACCCTAAACCTAACACTAACACTAACCCTAACCTTTAACGTAACTCTAAACCTAACCCTAGACCTAACCCTAACACTAACCTATATCGTAACTCTTACCCTAAACCTAATTGTAACACTAACATCTTCCGTATACCTAACCCTAACCCTAACTCTAACCTGTACCGTAACCCTAACTCTAACACTAACCCTAAACCTAACTTGTATCGAAACAGTAACCCTAACCCTAACCCTAAGCTGTACTGTAACCCTAACCCTAACCCTAACCTGTACCCTAACCCTAACCCTAACATAACACTAACCCTAACCTGTACCGTAACCCTCAACCTAACCCTAACCCTAATCCTAAAGCTACCCTATACTGTAAACCTAACCCTAAACCTAACCGTAACCCTAAGTTGTAACTTAATCCTAACCCTAAACTAAACGTAACCCTAACCTGTACCGTAAAATAACCCTAAACCAAACCCTAACCCTAACCCTGACCCTAACCTGTACGGTAACCCTAACCCAAAACCAAACCCTAAACGTAAACGGTACCATAACCCTAATCCTAACCCTAACCCTAACCCTAAACTTTACCTTAACCCTAATACTAACCCTAACCCTAAGCTCTACCGTAACCCTAAACCTAACCCTAAACTTAAACCTAACGCTAACCAATACCGTAAACCTAACCTTAAACCTAACCGTAACCCTGCCTTGTACCATGACCCTAACCCTAACCCTACCCTAACCTGTACCGTAACCCTAAACCTAACCTACTGCTAACCTGTACAGTAAACTTAACCCTAACCCTAACCATAACGTGTACCGCAAACATAAACTTAACGCTAACCCTAAACCTAACACTACCCAGTCCGGCAACCATAACCCTATAACTAAAGCTAACCCTAACCCTGACCCTATCCTGTACGGTAACCCTAACACTAACCCTGACCCTAACCCTAATCCTAACCCTAACTTGTACCATAACCCTAACCCCAACGCTAATCCTAACCCTAACCTGTACCGTATCCCTAACGCTAACCCTAACCCTAACCTGCACCAAAAACCTAAACCTAAACCTAACACTAACCTGTGCAGAAACCCTCCTACTAAACCTAAACCTAACCTGACTATAACCCTCAGCCTAACACTACGACTAACCCTAAACCTAACCTGTACTGTAACCCTAACCCTAAACTTAACGCTAACGCTAACTTGCATCGTAACCATAACACTAACCTTAAACCTAACCCTACATTGTACCGTTACCGTAACCCTAACCCTAACCCTAACCTGTACCGTAAACCTAACCCGAAACCTAATCCTCACCCTAACCTGTACCGTAACCCTAAAGCTAACCCTAAACCTAACCCTAACGCTAACCTATAATGTAAACCTAACCCTAAAACTTACCGTAACCCTAATGTTCCGTAACACTAACCCTAAAACTAACACTAACCTGTACCGTAACCCTAAACCTAACCCTAACCTGTACTGTAACCCTAATCCTAAACCTAACGTAACCATAACCTCTAATGTAACCCTAACCCTATCCCTAACCCTAACCATAAATATAAACATAACCATAAACATAACCTGAATAGTAACCCTAACCCTAACCCTAATCATAACCATAACCCTAACCTGTACCGTAACCCTAACCCTACCTCTAAACCTAACCCTAACCTGTACCATAACCCTAACCCTAACCCTAACCGTAACCTTTGGGTAACCCTAGCCCTAACCCAAAACGTAATGCTAACCTGTACCGTAACCTTAACACTAACCCTAACCCTAACCTGTACCGCAACCCTAACATTAAACCTAACCCTAAACTATACGGTAACCCTAACCCTACCCACAAACCTAACCCACAAGTGTACCGCAACCCTAACCGTTACCCTAACCTTAACCGTAACCCTTAACTGTACCGTAACACTAACCCTAACCTTAAACCTAAGCTGTACTATAACCCTAACCGTAAACCTAAACCAAACTTTTACCCTAATCTGTACTGAAACCCTAACCCTAACCGTAACCCTAACCCTAAAACTTACCCTAAGCTGTACCTTAACCCTACCCTAACCGTAAACGTAACCTGTACCGTAACACTAATTCTAACCCTAACCCTTACCTGTACCGTAACCCTAACCTTAACCCTAACTCTAACACTAACCTGTACCGTAACCCTAACCCTACCACTAAACCTAACCCTAAATTGTACCGTAACCCTAAGCCTAACCCTACCCCTAACGCTACCCTGTACCGTAACCCTAACCCTAACCGTTACCTGAACCGTAACCTAACCCTACCCTTAACCCTACCTCTAAACCTAACCTGTACCCTAACCCTAGGCCTAACCTCTATGGCAAACATAATCCTAACCGTAAGACTAACCCTAACCCTAACCTGTACTGTAACACTAACCCTAACCCTAACGCTAACCTTAACCCTAACCCGAACCCTAAACCTAACCTGTACCGTAAACCTAACCCTAACACTAAACCTAACCCTAACTTTTATCATAACTTTAACCCTAACGCTAACCCTACCCTGTACCATAAACCTAACCCTAACCCTAACCTGTACTGTAACCCTAACCCTAACCGTAACCCAAACCCTAATCCTAACCTGAACCGGAATCCTAAATCAAACCCTAACCCTAAGCTTAACTCTAACCTATACCGTAACTCTTACCAAAAACTTAACACTAACCCTAACTTGTTTCGTAACCCTAAAATTAACCCTAACCCTAACCTGCACCGTAACCCTAACCCTAACCTGTACCGTAACCGTAATCCTAACCCTAAACCTAACCATAACCTGTATCATAACCCTAACCCTAACCCTAACCCTAACCGGTACAGTAACCCTAACTCTAACCCTAACCCTAACCGTAACCCTAAACGGTACCGTATCCGTAACCCTACCCCTAAACCTAACCCTGACCTGTACCGTAACCCTAAACCTAACCCTAACCCTCATGCTAACGTATACCGTAACCCTAACCCTAAACCTAACCGTAACCATAACTTGTACCGTAACTCTAACCACAACCATAAACCGAACCTTAACCCTAACCTGTACCGTAACCCTAACCCTAAATCTAAACTCTATGGCAAACCTAACCCTAAGCCTAACACTACCCCTAACCCTAATCTGTACTGTAACACTAAACCTAACCCTAACCATAACCTGTAACCCTAAACTGTACCATAACCCTAAGCCTACCCCTAAACCTAACCCTAACCTGGACCGTAACCCTAACGCTAACGCTAACGCTAACGTAAACTGTACCGTTACCCTAAACCTAAACTTAACCCTGATGCTAACCTATACACTAAGCCTAACCCTAAACCTAACCGTAACCATAACTTGGACGGTAACCCTAACCCTACAGTAAACTAAGCTTAAACCTAACCTGCACCATAACCCTAAATCTAACCCTAACCGTAACCCTACCCTAACCCTAACCGTAACACTTACCTGTAACGTAACACTTACCCTAACCCTAAAGCTAATGTGTACTGTAACCCTAAACATAAACCTAATCCTAACCCTAACCTGTACTGTAACCCTAAAAATAACCCTAACCTAACCTGTCCCGAAACCCTAAACCTAACCCTAACCCTACCTTGTACGGTCACCCTAACCCTAACCCTAATCTGTACCATAAACCTAACCCTAACAATAAACCTAACTATAAACCTAACCTGTACCCTAACCCTAACCCTAAATCTAAACTCTAAGGGAAAGCTATCCCTAACCCTAACCCTAACCCTAACCTGTACCGTAACACTAACCCTATCCCAACCCTAACCCTAACTCGAAACCTAACCTGTACCATAATCCTAACCCTAACCCTAACCTCTACCGCACCCCTCACCCTAACCCTAAACCTAAAACTAAACTGTACCGTAAACCTAACCCTAACCCTAACCTGTACCATAACCCTAAACCTAACCCTAACCTGTACTGTAAACCTAACACTAACCCTAACGCTAACCTGTACCGAAACCCTAAACGTAACCCTAACACTACCCTGTACTGTAACCCTAACCCTAACACTAACTTGTACCGTAAACCCAACCCTAACCTTAAACCTAACTATAAACCTAACCTGTACCCTAAACCTAACCCTAAATCTAAACTCTGTGGCATAAACCTAACCCTAACCCTAACACTAATCGTAACCCTAACCTGTACCGTAACGCTAACCCTAACCCTAACACTAACCTCTACCGTACCCCTAACCCTATACCTAACACTAACCTGTACCGTAAACCTAACCCTAACACTAAACTGTACCATAACCCTAAACCTAACACTATCCCTAACACTAACACTAACGTATACAGTAAACCTAACCCTAAACCTAACTCTAACCCTAACTTGTATTGTATTCCTAACCCTAAACCTAAACCTACCCCTAACTTGTAATGTAACCCTAACCCTAACACTAAACCTATACCTAACCTGTACCGAAAACCTAACCCTAACACTAACCTGTACCATAACCATAAACCTAACAATATCCCTAACCCTAACGCTAACCCATACCATAAACCTAACCCTAAACCTAACCATAACACTAACTTGTATCATATCCCTAACACTAACCCAAGCCTAAACCTAACCTGTACCGTAACCCTACCACTAACCCTAAACATAACCTGTACTGTAACCCTAACCCAAACCATAACCCTAACCCTAACGCTAACCTATATCGTGACCCTAACCGTAAACCTTACCATAACCCTAACTTGTTCCGCAACCCCAAACCTAACCCTAACCCAAACCTGTACCATAACCGTAAACGTAACCCAACAAGTCCCGTAAGCCTAACCCTAACCCTAACGTAACCATAACCTCTAACGTAACCCTAACCCAAACCTAACCATAACCATAACCCTAACCTGTATGGTAACTCTAACCCTAACCCTAAACCTAACACTAACTTTAACCCTAACCTGTACCGTACCCTAACCCTAACGCTAAGCATACCCTGTACCGTAAGCCTAAACCTAACCCTAACCCAAACCCTAACCCTAACCCTTACCTTTACCATAACCCTTACCCTAACCCTAAACCTAAAGCTAACCTGTACCGTAACTGTAACCCCAACCCTAACCCTAAACGGTACTGAAACGCTACCCGTAACCCTAACCCTAACAAGTACGGTAACCCTAACCCTAACCCTAACCCTAACCTGTACGGTAACCCTAACCCTAAACCTAACCCTAACCTGTACTATAACCCTAAATTGTATGGTAACCCTAAGCCTAACACTAACCCTAACCTCTACTGCAACCCTAAACCTAAAACTAACCCTAACCCTAAACAAGCCTGACACTAACCTGTACGCGAACCCTAACCCTAAACATAACCCTAACCATAACCCTAACCTGTATGGTAACCCTAACCATAAACTTAACCATAACCTGTACCACAATCCTAAACCTAAACCTAACCCTACCTGTACAGTGACCCTAACCCTAACCCTAACACTAACCCTAAACCTAACCGGTACCGCAATCCTAACGCTAACCCTAAACCTAACCCTAACCTGTACGGTAACCTTAACACTAACCCAGCACTAACCTGTACCATAAACCTAACACTAAACCTAAACCTAACGTGTACCGTAACCCTAACCGTAACCCTAACCCTAAAACTAACCCTAACCGTAACCTGTACCGTAACCCTAACCTAACCCTAACCTGTACCATAACCCTAACACTAACCCTAACGCTAAACCTAACCTGTACTCTAAACCTAACCCTATCCCTAACCTCTAAGACAAACCCTAAACCTAACACTAACCCTAACCATTACCTGTACCGTAACACTAACCCTAAACCAAACTCTAACCCTAACCCTAACCCTAACCTGTACCATAAACCTAACCCTAACCCTAAACCTAACTATAAACTGTACCGTAATCCTAAACCTAACCGTTACCATAACCTGTACCGTAACTCTTACCCTAAACCTAACCCTAATCCTAACCTGTACCGTAACCCTGACCCTACCCGTAAACCTAACCTGTACTGCAACCCTAACCCTAAACTTTAACCATAAAACTAACCCTAAACCTAACCATAACCTGTACCCTAATCCTAAACCTAACCCTAAAACCTAACCCTAACCCTAACCCTGACCCTAAACCTACCCTGTAGAGTAACACTAAACATAACCCTAACCCTAACCCTAACGCTAACCTATACCGTAAACCTAACACTAAGCCTAACCGTAACCCAAAATTGTAACGTAACACTAATCCTAACCCTAACCCTAACCTAACCCTAAACCAAACATGTACCGTAACCATAAACCTAAACCTAACCCTAACCCTAAACCTAAACCTAACCCTAACCTATACGGAATCCCTAACCCTAACCCTAACCCTAACCCTAAACCTAACCCTAAACCTAACCCTAACCCTAACCTGTACGGTAACCCTAACCCTAAACCAACCTAAACCTAAACGTTACCCTAACCCTAACCCTAACCCTAACTCTACCCTAACCCTAACCGTAACCCTAACCTGTACCGTGACCCTAACTCTAACAGTAACCCTAACCTGTACCTTAACCCTAAACCTAACCCTAAGCCTAACGCTATCGCTAAACTATACCATAACGCTAACACTAACCCTAAACTTAAACCTAACCTGGACCGTAACCCTAAACCTAACCTTAAACTGCACTGTAACCCTAACCATAACCCTAATGCTAAACTGTACCGTAACCCTAACCCGAACCCTAACCCTGACCCTAACCTGTACCGTAAACCTAACCCTAACCCTAACCTGTGCCGAAACTCTAAATCTAAGTCTAACCCTAACCTGTCACGTAACCCTACCACTAAACCTTAACCTAACTTGTACTGTAACCCTAAGCCTAACCTAACCCTAACCCTAACATTAACCTGTACCGTAACCCTAACTCTAACACTAACCCTAAACCTAACTTGTATCGAAACACTAACCCTAACCCTAACCCTAAAATGTACTGTAACCCTAACCCTAACCCTAACCTGTACCCTAACCCTAACACTAACACTAACACTAACCCTAACCAGTACTGTAACCCTCAACCTAACCCTAACCCTAATCCTAAAGCTACCCTATACCGTAAACCTAACCCTAAACCTAACCGTAACACTAACTTGTAACGTAATCCTAAACCTAAACTAAACCTAACCCTAACCTGTACCATAAAAGTAACCCTAAACCAAACCCTAACCCTAACCCTGACCCTAACCTGTACGGTAACCCTAACCCAAAACCAAACCCTAAACCTAAATGGTACCATAACCCTAACCCTAACCCTAACCCTAACCCTAAACTTTACCTTAACCCTGACCCTAACCCTAACCCTAACCTCTACCGTAACCCTAAACCTAACCCTAAAAATAACCCTAACGCTAACTAATATCGTAAAACTAACCTTAAACCTAACCGTAACCCTGCCTTGTACCATAACCCTAACCCTAACCCTACCCTAACCTGTACCAAACCCTAAACCTAACCCTACTGCTAACCTGTACAGTAAACTTAACCCTAACCCTAACCATAACGTGTACCGCAAACATAAACATAACGCTAACCCTAAACCTAACCCTACCCAGTCCGGCAACCATAACCCTATAACTAAACCTAACGCTAACCCTGACCCTATCCTGTACGGTAACCCTAACACTAACCCTGACCCTAACCCTAACCCTAACCCTAACTTGTACCATAACGCTAACCCTAACCCTAATCCTAACCCCAACCTGTACCGTATCCCTAACGCTAACCCTAACCCTAACCTGTACCGAAACCCTAACCTAACCCTAACACTAACCTGTGCAGTAACCGTCCTACTAAACCTAAACCTAACCTGACTGTAACCCTCAGCCTAACCCTACGACTAACCCTAAACCTAACCTGTACTGTAACCCTAACCCTAACCCTAACGCTAACGCTAACTTGCATCGTAACCATAACACTAACCTTAAACCTAACCCTACGCTGTACCGTTACCGTAACCCTAACCCTAACCCTAACGTGTACCGTAAACCTAACCCGAACCTAATCCTCACCCTAACCTGTACCGTAAACCTAAAGCTAACCCTAACCCTAACGCTAACCTATAATGTAAACCTAACCCTAAAACTTACGGTAACCCTAATGTTCCATAACACTAACCCTAAACCTAACACTAACCTGTACCTTAACCCTAAATCTAACCCTAACGTAACCATAACCTCTAATGTAACCCTAACCATATCCCAAACCCTAACCATAAATATAAACATAACCATAAACATAACTTGAATGGTAACCCTAACCCTAACCCTAATCATAACCATAACCCTAACCTGTACCGTCACCCTAACCCTACCTCTAAACCTAACCCTAACCTGTACCGTAACCCTAACCCTAACCGTAACCTTTCCGTAACCCTAACCCTAACTCTAAACGTAATGCTAACCTGTACCGTAACCTTAACACTAACCCTAACCCTAACCTGTACCGCAACCCTAACCCTAAACCTAACCCTAAACATAACCCTAACCCTAACCCTAATCCTAACCTGTACTGTAACCCTAACCCTAAACCAAACCCTAACCTGTACCATAACCCTACCCTAAACCTAACCCTAACCTGTACCATAAACATAACCCTAACCCTAAAACTAACCCTTACCTCTACCGCAACCCTAACCCTAACCCTAACCCTAACCTAACCTTAACCCTACACTGTACCGTAACCCTAACCGTAACCGTAACCCTAAACCTAACCCTACCCGTAACCCTAAACCACATCTGTACCGCAACCCTAACCACAACCACAACCCTAACCATAACCCTTACCTGTACCGTAAATCTAACCCTAACCCTAAACCTAACCTGTACCATATCCCTAACCCTAACCCTAAACCTAACCATTACCCTAACCAGTATTGAAACCCTAAACCTAACCTAAACATAGCCTGTACCGTAACCCTAACCCTAAAACTTACACTAACCTGTACCGTAACCCTACCACTAAACCTAACTGTAACCTGTACCGTAACCCTAACCCTAACACTAACCTGTACCGTAACCCTAACACTAACATTAACTCTAACCCTCAATTGTACCGTAACCCTAAACCTAACCCTAAGCCTAACACTACACTGTACCGTAACACTAACTCTAAACCCAACCCTAACCTGTACCGTAATCGTAAATCTAACCTTAACCCTAACTCTGAATCTAACCTGTACCCTAACCCTAACCTCTATGGCAAACCTAACCCTAACCCTAAAACTAACTCTAACCCTAACCTGTACCGTAACCCTTACCCTTACACTAACCCTAACCCTAACTTGTATCGTAACCCAAACCCTAACCCTAACCCTACCCTGTACCATAACACTAACCCTAACCCTAACCCACCTGTACCGTAACCCTAACCCTAACCCTAACCCTAACCGGAACCGGAACCCTAAACCTAACCCTAAACCTAACGCTAACTCTAACCTATACCGTATCCCTAACCATAAACCTAACAGTAACCCTAACTTTTTCCGCAAACCTAACCCTAACCCTAACCTGTACCATAACCTTAACCATAACCTGTACCGTAACCGTAACCCTAACCCTAAACATAACCCTAACCCTACCCTGTACCATAACCCTAACCCTAAACTGTACCGTAACCCTAACCCTAACCCTAAACCTAACCTCTACCGTACCCTTAACCCTAACCCTAAACTTAACCCTAACCTGTACCGTAAACCAAACACTAACACTAACCTGTACCATAACCCTAAACAAACCCTATCCCTAAACCTAACGCTAACCTATACCGTAAACCTAACCCTAAACCTAACCGTAACCCTAACTTGTACCGTATCCCTAACCCTAACCCTAACCCTAACCTGTACCGTAACCCTAACCCTAAACTTATCCTGTACCGAAAACCTAACCCTATCACTAACCTGAACCATAACCAAAAAAACCTAACGCTATCCCTAAACCTAACGCTAACCTATACCATAAACCTAACCATAAACCTAACCGTAACCCTAACTTGTACCATATCCCTAACCCAAACCCTAACCCTAACCCTAACCCTAACTTCTATCGTAACCATAACACTAACCTTAAACCTCACCCTACCCTGTGCTGTAACCATATCCCTAACCCTAACCATAACCTGTACCGTAAACCTAACCCTCACCCTAACACTAACACTAACCATAACCTGTACCGTAACACTAAAGCTAACCCTAACCATAACCCTAAAGCTAACCTATAACGTAACCCTCACCCTAACCCTAACCTGTACGTTAAACCTAACCCTAACACTAACCCTTACCTGTACTGCAACCCTAACCCTAACCCTAACCCTAACCCTGACACTAATCTGTACGGTAACCTTAAACCTAACCCAAACCCTGACCCTAACCCTAACCTGTACTGTAACCATAAACCTGAAACTTACCCTACCATGAACCGGAACTCTAACCTTAACCCCAACCCTACCCGTAATGCTAAACCACAAATGTACCGCAACCCTATCCGTACTCGAAAAGTAACTCTAAACCTAACCATAACCCTTACCTGGAGAGTAACACTAACCCTAACCCTAAACCTAACCTGTACCGTAACCCTAACCCTAACCCTAAACCTAACCTTAACCCTAACCTGCACCGATACCCTAACCCTAACCCTAACCCTAACCTGTACCGTAACGCTACCCTAACCCTAACCCTAACCTGTACCGTAACCTTAACCTATCCCTAAAGCTAACCCTAACACGAACCCTAACCCTAAATTGGTCCGTAACCTATACCTAATCCTAACCCTATCCCTACCCTGTACCGTAACCCTAACCCTAACCTTAACCATACCTGTACCTTAACCATAACCCTAATCTTAACCCTAACTCAAAACCGAACCTGTACCGTAACCCTAATCCTAAATCTAACCTCTATGGCAAACCTAACCCTAACTCTAACACTAACCCTAACCTGTACGGCAACACTAACTCTAACCCTAACCCAAAACCTAACCCTAAACCTAAATATAACCCTAAACCTAACCCTAACCCTAACCGTAAACGTATCCCAAAACTGTACTGTAACCCTAATGTAACCCTGATAACAACCCTAAGCCTAACCCTAACCACTTCCATAACTGTAACCATAACCATAAACCTTACCCTAACCCTAACCCTAACACTAACTCTAACCTCGACCGTAACCCTAATCCTAACCCTAACCCTAACCTTAACCCTAACCCTCACCCTAACCTGAACGGTAACCCTAAAACTAACCCTAACCCTAAGCTGTACCATAAACTAACCTAACCAAAACCCTAACCCTGACCCTAACCTGTACGGTAACCCTAAAACTAACCCTAACCCTAAGCTGTACCATAAACCTAACCCTAACCATAACCCATCCCTAACCCTAACCTGTACCACAACCCTAACCCTAACCCTAACCCAAAACCTTAATCTAAACCTAACCTTAACCCTAACCCTAACCCTAACCCTAACCCTAAACCTAACTCATAAACATATCCCTAATCTGGACCGTAACCCTAACCATAACCCTAACCCCAACCCTAAGCCAAACCCTAACCACTACTGTAACCGTAACCCTAACCCTAACTCTAAACTGTACCGTAACCCTATCCCTAACCCTAACCCTAACCTTAACCATAACCCTCAACCTAACCCTAAACCTAACCCTAAGCCTAACCCTAACCCTAACCCTAACACTACCCGTAACCCTAACCCACAACTGTACCGCAACCCAAACAAAACACTAACCCTAACCCTAACCCTACCCGTAACCCTAACTCACAACTGTACCACAACCCTAACAGCAACCCTAACCCTAACCCTACACGTAACCCTTACCTGTACCGTAACACTTACCCTAACCTAAACCTAACCTGTACCGTAACCCTAAACATAGCCCTAAACCTAACCCTAACCCTAACTCTAACCTGTGCAGTAACACTAACATTAACCCAAACACTACGCTGTACCGAAACCCTAAGCCTAAACCTAACCCTTCCATGTACCGAAACCCTAACCCTAACCCTAACCTCTACTGTAAACCTAACCCGAAACTTAAACCTAACTATAAACCTAACTTTACCCTAACCGTAACCCTAAATCTAAACGCTATGGAAACATAACCCTAACCCTAACACAAACCCTAACACTAACCTGTACAGTAACACTAAAGCTAACCCTAACCCTAACCCTAACCCTGACAGTAATCTGAACGGTATCCTAACCCTAACCCTAACCCTAAACCTAACCCTAACCTGTACCGTAACCATAAGCCTAAACCTAACCCTAACCTGAACCATAACCCTAACCCTAACCCCAGCCTACCCGTAATCCTAAACCACAACTGTACCGCAACCCTAACCGCAACTCTAACCGTAACTCTAACCCTATCCTTACCTGTACCATACACTAACCCTAACCCTAAACCTAACCTCTACCGTAACCCTAACTCTAACCCTACACCTAACCTTAACCCTAACTAAACCGAAACCCTAACCCTAATCCTAACCCTAACCCTAACCTGTACCGTAACCCTACCCCTAACCCTAACCCTAACCTGTACCGTAACCCTAACCCTAAACCTAACCTCAAAGGCAAACCTAACCGTAACCCTAACACTAACTCTAACCCTAACCTCTACCGTAACACTAACTCTAAACCTAACCCAAAACCTTACCCTAAACCTAACCTTAACCCTAACACTAAACCTAAGCCTAACCCTAACCCTAAACCTAAACGTATCCCTAACCTGTACCGTAACCCTAACCATAACCCTAACCCTAACACTAACACTAACCTATACCTGTACCATAACCATACCCCAAACCGTAAACCTAACCTGTACCATAACCCTAACCCTAACCGTAACCCAACACTACCCCTAACACTAACCCACAACTGAACCGCAACCCTAACAGTAACCCAAACCCTAACCCTAAGCCAAACCCTTAACTGTTCCGTAACACTTACCCTAACCCTAAACCTAACCTGCACCGTAAACCTACAAATACCCCTAACCCTAAACCTAACGCTACCCTGTACAGTAACCCTAACACTAACCCTAACCCTACCCTGTACCGTAACCCTAACCCTAACCCTAACCTGTACCGTAAACCTAACCCTAACCTTAAACCTAACTATAAACCTAACCTGTACCCTAACCCTAACCCTAAATCTAAATGCTATGGCAAACCTAACCCTAACCAATCTCTAAAACTAACCCTAACATGTACAGTAACACCCACCCTAACCCTAACCCTAACCCTAAACCTAAACCTAACCTGTACTGTAACCCTAAAACTAACCCTAAACCTAAAACTAACCCTAACACTAACCTCTACCGTACACCTAACCCTAATCCTAAACCTAACCATAAACTCTACCATAACCCTAACCCTTACACTGACCCTAACCCTAACCTGTACAGTAACTCTAACACTAACCCTAACCCTAACCCTAAACCTAACCTGTACCGTAACCCTAACCCTAACACTAACCCTAAACATAACCATAACCCTAAACTCTCCAGTACCGCTATCCCTAACACTAAATCTAAGCATAACCCTAATCCTTACCCTGACCCTAACCCTTAACCTACCCTGTTCCGTAACCCTAACCCTAACCCTAAACCTAAGGTTAACCTTACCGTAACCGTAACTCTAAACCTAACCCTAACCTGTACCGAAACTCTAACCCTAATCTAACCCTAAACTGTACGGTAAACCTAACCCTAAACCTAACATGTACCGCAACCCTAACCCTAAACCTAAACCTATCCCTAACCCTGACACTAATCTGAACGTTACCCTAACCCTAACCCTAACCTGTACTGTAAACATAACCCTAACCTTAAACCTAACTATAAACCTAACCTTTACCCTAACCCTTACCCTAAATCTAAACGCTATGGCAAACCTAACCCTAACCCTAACACTAACCCTAACCCTAACCTGTACCGTACACTAACCCTAACCCTAACCTAACTGTAAACGTATCCCTAACCTGTACCTTAACCCTATCTGTAACCCTAAGCCCAAAGCTAAGCCTAAACCTAAACACTACCGTACCCGTAAACCTTACCCTGACCCTAACCCTAACCTGTACCGTAAACCTAACCCTAATCCTAAACCTAATGCTAACTGTACCATAACCGTAACCCTAATCTAACCTGCACGGAAACCCTAACCCTAACCCTAATTGTACGGTAAACCTAACCCTAACCCTAACCCTAACCTGTACCGCAACCCTAACACTAACCCTGACCCAAACCCTAACCCTGACACTAATTTGTACGGTACTCTAACCCTATTGCTAACCCTAAACCTAAACCCAACCCTAACTTGTACCGTAACCATAACCCTAAACCTAACCCTACCCTGAACCGTAACCCTAACCCTAACCCCAACCCTAGTGGTAACCCTAAAACACAACTGTACCGCAACACTAACCGTAACTCTAACCATAATTCTTACCCTAACCGTAACCCTTACCTGTACCGTAACACTAACCCTAACCATAAACCTAACCTGAACCGTAACAGTAAGCCTAACCCTAAACCTAACCTTAACCCTAAACTGTACCGAAACCTAACCCTAACACTAACCCTAACCAGTACCTTAACCCTACCCCTAACCCTAACCCTAACCTGTAAGGTAATCCTAACCCTAACCCTAACCTCCATGGCAAACCTAAAACTAACCATAATCCTAACCCTAACCCTAACCTGTTTCGTAAAACTCACCCTAACCCTAAACCAAAACCTTACCCTAAACGTAACCTTAACCCTAACCCTAACCCTAACCGTAAACGTATCCCTAACCTATACCGTAACTCTAACCATAACCCAAACCCAACCCTAAGACTAACCCTAAACACTACCGTAACCGTAAACGTAACGTTAACCCTAACCCTAACTCTAACCTGTACCGTAACCCTAACCCTAACCCTAACACTAACCTGTACTGTAAAACTAACCCTAACACTAACACTAACCCTCAATTGTACCGTAACCCTAAACCTAACACTAAGCCTAACACTACACTGTACCGTAACACTAACTCTAACCCTAACCCTAACCTGTACTATAATCATAACACTAACCTTAACCCTAACTCTAATTCTAACCTGTACCCTAACCCTAACCCTAACCCTAATCTATGGCAAACCTAACCCTAACCCTAACACTAACCCTAACCCTAAGCTGTACCGTAACCCTACCCCTAAAACTAAACCTAACCCTAACTTGTATCGTAACCCTAACCCTAAACCTATACCTACCCTGTACCGTAACCCTAACCATAACTCTAACCTGAACCGTAACCCTAAACCTAACCCTAAATCTAATGCTAACTCTAACCTATACCGTAACAATAACCATAAACCTAACAGTAACCCTCACGTGTTCTGTAACCCTAACCCTAACCCTAACCCTAACCTGTACGATAAACCTAACCCTAACACTAATCCTAATCTGTACCGCTACCCTAACCCTAAACCTAATCCTAACCCTAACCCTAACACTGACACTAATCTGAAGTGTACCCTAACCCTAAACCTAACCCTAACCCTAACCCTAACCTGTAACGTAACCATAACCCTAAACCTAACCCTACCGTGAACAGTAACACTAAACCTAACCCCAACCCTACCCGTAACGCTAAACCACAACTGTACCGCAACCCTAACCATAACTCTAACCGTAACTCTAACCCTAAACGTAACCCTTACCTGTACAGTAACACTAACCCTAACCCTAAACCTAACCTGTACCATAACCCTAACCCTAACCTCTATGGTTAACCTAGCCCTAACCCTAATCCTAATCCTAACCCTAACCCTAACTTGTACCGTAACACTAATCCTAACCCTAACCAAAATCTAACCCTAAACCTAAACATAACCCTAACCCTAACCCTAACCATAAACGTATCCCAAAACTGTACCGTAACCCTAACTGTAACCCTAATAACAACCCTAAGCCTAACCCTAACCACTTCCATCACCGTAACCCTAACCATAAACCTAAGCCTAACCCTAACCCTAACACTAACTCTAACTTCTACCGTAACCCAAATCCTAACCCTAACCCTAACCTTTACCAAACCCTAACCCAAACCAGTATGGTAACCTTAACACTAACCCTAACCCTAAACCTAACCCTAACCTGTACCTTAACCCTACCCTAAACCTAGTGCTAAACTGTACCGTAACACTAACCCTAACACTAACACTAAACTGTAATGCAAACCTAACCCTAACCCTAACCCTAACCTGATGGTAACCCTAACCCTAACCCTAACCCTAACCTGTACCGCAACCCTAACACTAACCCTAACCCAAAACCTTACCCTAAAGCTAAACTTAACCCTAACCCTAACCCTAACCTGAACCCTAACCCTAACCTGAGCCCTAACCCTAAGCATAAACATAAACATAAACGTATCCCTAACCTGTACCGTAAACCTAACCATAATCCTAACCCCAACCCTAAGCCTAACACTAACCACTACCGTAACCGTAAACGTAACCCTAACCCTAACCTTAATCCTACCCCTAACCCTAACCCTAAACTTAACCAACCCTAACGCTAACCCTAACCGTAACCCTTACCTATACCATAACCATACCCCTAACCGTAAACCTAACCTGTACCGTAACTCTAAACCTAACCCTAACCCTAACACTACCCCTAAACCTAACCCTAACCCTAACCCTACCCTGTACCAACCGTAAAGCTAACCCTAACCTGTACCATAAACCTAACCCTAACCCAAACCTAACCCTAACCCTAACCTTAACCTGTACCGTAACCCTAAAGCTAACCCTAAACCTAACCCTAACCTATAACATAACCCTAACCCTAAACCTTACCGTAACCCTAATGTTGCGTAACCCTAACCCTAAACCTAACCCTAACATGTACCGTAGCCTACACCCTAACCCTAACCTGTACCGTAACCCTAACCCTAACCATAACATAACCATAACCTCTAACGTAACCCTAACCTAACACTAACCCTGAACCTAACCATAACCTTTAACATAACCCTAACCTGTATGGTAACCCTAACACTAACCATAACCATAACCATAACCATAACCATAACCATAACCATAACCCTAACATGTATGGTAACCATAACCATAACCATAACCATTACCATAACTCTCACCTGTATGGTAACCCTAACCCTAGCCATAACCATAACCCTTACCAGTATGATAACCCTAACCCTAACCCTAACCCTATCCGTAACCCTAACCCTAACCTATACTGTAACCCTAACCCTAACCCTAACCCTAACTTTTTCTGTAACCCTAACCCTAAACCTAAACCTAATTCTAAACTATTCGGTAACCATACCCCTAAACCTAACACTAACCTGTACCGCACCCTAAACCTAACCATAACCCTAACCTGTACCATAACCCTAACCCTAACACTAACCCTAACCCTAACCCTAAATTGTACCATACTCTAACCCTAACCCTAACCCTACCCTGAACTTTAACCCTAACCCTAACCGTAAACCTTACCTGTACCGTAACACACACACTAACCCTAAACCTAAGCTGTAACCCTAACCCTAACGCTAAACCTAACTTTACCCTAAACTGTACTGAAACCCTAATCCTAATCCTAACCATAACCTGTACCGTAACCATAACCCTAAAACTTACCCTTACCTGTACCGTTACCCTACCCCTAAACCTAACCGTAACCTGTAACGTAACTCTAACCCTAACCCTAACCCTAACCCTAACCCTAACTCTAACACTAACCTGTACCGTAAAACTAACCCTAACACTAACCCTAACCCTCAATTGTACCGTAACCCTAAACCTAACACTAAGCCTAACACTACACTGTACCGAAACACTAAATCTAACCCTAACCCTAACCTGTACCGTAATCGTAACCCTAACCTTAACCCTAACTCTAAATCTAACCTGTACCCTAACACTAACCCTAACCCTAATCTATGGCAAACCTAACCCTAACCCTAACACTAACCCTAACCCTAAGCTGTACCGTAACCCTACCCCTAAAACTAAACCTAACCCTAACTTGTAACGTAAACCTAACCCTAAACCTATCCCTACCCTGTACCGTAACCCTAACTCTAAATGTAACCTGTACCCTAACCCTAAACCTAACCCTAATCTATGGCAAACCTAATCCTAACCCTAACACTAAACCTAACCCTAAAACTAAGCCTAACCCTAACTTGTAACGTAACCCTAACCCTAAACCTATCCCTACCCTGTACCGTAACCCTAACCGTAACTCTAACCTGTACCGTAACCCTAACCCTAACCTGAACCGTAACCCTAAACCTAACCCTAAATCTAACGCTAACTCTAACCTATACCGTAACACTAATCATAAACCTAACAGTAACCCTAACGTGTTCTGTAACCCTAACCCTAACCCTAACCCTAACCTGTACCATAACCCTAACTGTAACCTGTCCCATAAACCTAACCCTAACCCTAAACCTAACCATAGCCTGTACCGTAACCCTAACCCTAACCGTAACCCTAAACTGTGCCATATCCCTAACCCTACCCCTAAACCTATCACTAACCTGTACCGTACCCTAAATCTAAACCTAACCCTAATACTAACCTATACTGTAACCCTAACCCTAAACCTAACCGTAACAATAACTTGTACCGTAACTCTAACCCTAAACCTAAACTGAACTTTAACCCTAACCTGTACTGTAACCCTAACCTAACCCTAACACTAACCTGTATCATAACCCTAACCCTAAACCTAAACCTAACCATAACCTGTACCATAACCCTAACCCTTACCCTGACCCTAACCCTAACCCTATCCTGTAAGGTAACCCTAAACCTAATGCTAAAATGTACGGTAACCGTAAGCCTAACCCTAAAGCTAACCTGTAACGAAACACTAACCCTAACCCTAACACTAACCTATACGGTAAACCTAACCCTAACCCTAAACCTAATCTGTACCGCAACCCTAACCCTAAACCTAATTCTAACCCTAACCCTAACCCTGACCTGTACCGAAACCCTAACCCTAACCCTAACCCTAACCCTAAAGTGTACGTTAAACCTAACCCTAACCCTACCCTAATCTGTACCGCAACCCTAACCCTAAACCTAATCCTAACCCTAACCCTAACACTGACACTAATCTGTACTGTACCGTAA